>CAKOGA010000056.1:150000-155000 GCA_933228765.1 Miltochrista miniata
TGCTACCTCCTTGACCCTAAGGTCAAGGGGGAGTATGCCCGCCAGAACCAGTGCCGCGTTGAGGGAGACCGTTCGATATGCTCTGACGATTTTCTGCGCGAAACTGCGCTGAATGAATTTCAGCTTTTTCGCAATGTACCGCTTCTCAACCGCAGGTGCCCAAGCGCTAGCCGCGTACAACACTATTGGTTCCACGGTCGCTGTGTAGATGGTGTGTATCACCTCCGGATGCAATCCCCAGCTCGCCCTTGCCGCCCTGGTCAACTGTTTATAAATGTTGGTGACTTTCTTGCACACGGCTTCCACGTGAGCGTTGAAGGTTAAGCCGTCGTCAATAGTTAGCCCCAGAATTTTAATTTCACTGGACATGGCGATGTCGACCCCGCCCATGACAAGCCGTGGGGTGTCGTATTTCAGCTTCCTAGTTATCACCATAGCACTGGTCTTATGAGGAGCGAATTTTAGCTTATTACTATCACCCCACGACTTGACATGTGCGAGGGCGGCATTGGCCCGTCCCTCTATCTCCTGACCAGTGTCACCGCAGAAGACCAGGACGACATCGTCCGCAAACGCCTGCACGTACTCCCCCATCGTCTCCAGACTTTTGAGCAGTGGGTCGAGGAGCAAGTTCCAGAGTATTGGGCCGCCGATAGAGCCCTGGACGCACCCCTTTCTTGTTCTGGTTGAGTGTTCCCTGCCTGCGTACCTTACGTGCACCCACCGGTCTTCTAGATAGTTGTTTACCAGCCGTCTCACTCCCTCCGGGCACTTCTCCTCTACGAGTCGCATCCGTATAGCAGGCCACCAGGCGCTGTCGAAGGCGCCCTCTATATCCAGGGATACAAGTGTGATAATTTTCTTTTGTCCCAGTTTACTCCGGATGTGCTGGATTAGGGTATAGAGGGCGTCCTCGCAGCTCCTCTGCGACATAAAACCGTATTGGTGGGGGCTGATTCTGGAGTGGAGATGGTGTCGAAGTCTCGACATAAGCATCTTCTCCAGAATCTTCCCCAGCACCGGGAGAAGGCCGATTGGCCTGTAGGATTTGGGATGGGCGTAACTATCTTTCCCCGGTTTCCTAAGTGCTACCACCGTCGCCTCTTTCCACCTTCTGGGGAAGTATTGTAGCGTAAGGCACTTGTTGACCAGACATAGGAACAACTCAGGATCGTTGCTGATGGCGTGGCTACAGATGTCCGCCGTGAACCCGTCAGCACCCGGCGCTTTTTTAGGATTGAACGATCCGACTGCGTTCTCAAGCTCGAAAAGGGTGAACGGTGGGTCGTGCTGTTCACCACACGGCCCCCCGGCCACCACTTGCGATCTCTCTCTCACTATCCTCTGTTCAATCGTGTCGCTTGCTTCTGGATCTCCCGGGTAAAATGTTTCAGCCAGAAGTTTTGCTGAACCCTCCTCGTTCTGAGCCACGCCATTCACCTCCAGGAGTACGTCCTCAGCTCTACCCGCGGTTCGTCCAATGACCCTGTAGATGCCCTCCCACATCCCCTCTCTGGTCTGCTTGCAGCAAAAGTCCTTCCAGGACGCAACCTGAGCCTTTTTGATTGCCACCTCGTAATCTTCCTTGCTCTCCAGGTACTCAGCCACGACACTCGCCCTACGGACCGGTGCGGCACACCTAATGCGACGCCTCTTGGTGGTGACATCCTTCTTCTTTTGGGCTAGCTCTTCACTCCACCACGGGACGGACAACCTTTGGCATTTGGCCTTTTCGGGGATGGCGATGCTACACGCTTTGGCGATGGATTCGGTGAGTTTTCCCACGGCCTCATCAATCTGTGATCTCGTTGTGATGGTGCGGATTTGATCAATGGTTAGGTGTTTTCCATTCTTACTCCTAGACAACTCTTGCCCGAACTCATCCCATTTCGCCTTGCGCGTGTTGTATTTCCGCGTTGTTCTATTTACGTCCATTCCCCTCGACCGTTGGAGTTTAATGCCAAAGGCTATCCCGTTGTGGTCCGAGCTAGTCAAGTTCTCCTCTACCTTCCAGTTCACCACCAAGTCGAGCATGTTCGTAGTGCAGAAGGTAATGTCCACGTGGCTCTTAAAACGTTGTCCGTTTCTGTAGGTGTCAAAAGTGGGAGTGTTCCCCGTGTTGAGCACCTGGAGGCCCATCTCATCCAACATTTGCAGCATGTCCTTCCCTCGGGCGTCCGTGCGCTCGCTGCTCCACCACTTGTTCCAAGCGTTCCCGTCCCCTCCCATAATCAGCCTCCCAAATCCAGGATTAGCCGCAATGCTCTTTAGTTTGCTAATATATGTACCTATGGGTTGGTCCGGCTCGAGGTAAAAGGAGACCAGTGTGAGTTCCCAGGCGTTAGTTCTCAGACCCACCACTACGATGTTATTAGTGGTGTAGGCCGGGTATTGGATAACATCTATGTTCGGGTCAAAGACGGCTATTGCCGCTTTGACCTTTTCCTCGCCAGATGGGCTGCTCTGGTAAATCCTCACTCCTGGGTAGCTCCTCATACCTCCAGTCGGACCAGTGTGAGGTTCCTGGATAAGGGCTGCTGTAATTCTGCGTTTTCCTGCTTCTATAAGCAGTTCCTGCGTAGCTGCAGTCTTTTTCCTTAGGTTCGCTTGGAACACGTGGTAGACAGAGTCTCTCGCCATGCCGCCCTTAGCAATAAGCTATGGTCGATCTGGCCAGAGACTCCCAGCGCTTACGGACAGGGCACTCATTGCTGAATGCATTGTGCTCACTTCTGTCCATCTTGGCCTTTTTGCAGTTTCTACAGGAGGGTGCAGCGTTTACTGACCACACTTCGCACTGCGTTTTTAGGTGAGGCCCCCCGCAGTGGCTACACACATCCTCCTTCTCTGAGCAAAACCTCCTCATGTGGCCGTATCCCAGGCAGCGCGAGCACTGGACCAGCGGAGACTGGTCCATTACCCTCACCCGCTGCAGGTCCACACGAAGAGTGCCCAGCTCCGTCATTTTACCCCATAGTTTTGGGGATGCTGTGAGCACAATGTGGCTAGTGTGTGGGTTCCTAGCTCTCTTTCTGAATTTGACTGAGAGTCTATCGTCTTCTTTGCCGAGGCCGTCGAACACCTCCTGATTCTGCTTCCTGAGAGCCCTGAGCACCTCCTCATCTGAGTTGACGCTCAGGACATCTCTCAGGACAAGCATAGGGTCCTTGTTCACTACGTCCTCGACAATCAGACTCTCCCTCTCAAGTCGTTTTCGAGCGCCTTCTCTGTCCGCGGCAGTCGGACACCCGAGGATTACTTTCCTGTCCTTGCCTTTTCTAACGCGCTCTACCTTCACCCACCCCTCTTTGGCGTCTACCGCCTTCCTAATCCTCTCCAGCACTTCGTCCCCCGTCTCTTCCTCTTTGCTGGAGGATACCACTATTGAGTGCAGCGTGGGTCTTGGTTGCTGCACTCGGGTCGAATTGGCTGCGATATTAGCGTATGTCGACTTGGCCTGAGCTTCGGTGTTTGCCTGAAGGGCGGTTTTGAGCTCTTCCATTTGCTCCGCGTTTCTCGCCAATAGCTCGGAGTGTTGTTGTATTTTCTCCGCGAGGGTGTCGATCTGTGTAATTTGAGTAGGTGGGTGAATCCGCCCTGTTTCTTCTCCTTTTTCCCCATTTTCAGCGTCTCTCACTATCTCCACCAACCTATCAATCCACTGCGTTACATCGAGTTTAATTTCGGACTTGAGGTTTTTAGCAAGGCCGAGCGAGTGTTTCGCCTTTTTTGCGGCGTCTCTTGCCTCAGATGTTCTATTTGGGTAAGACTTCCCGGTAATTGGGCTGTGCTCAATGGGCTGGATGGTTTTTGCCCTCTTAGTGACTTCTGGTTCTTGAGCAGCGTCCAGAGCGGTCTTACTTCTTCTCGGTGGACTGTATTCGAGCCGTTTTGTAGGTTGCAGTGGATTGGATGGATTGCCCTCCGTTGTGGGCTGTTTGGGTTGTGAGGGCTTCGATGTTGTTCCCGCTTTAATCTCGAAGGCTTCCAGGCTTTTCCGCACGATAGACTTTTTAGTCACCGTTTTCGATGGTGACGTGCGAGTGCTATCCTTCTCTGCGCTTTTTACTGGGGTACGTTGCGAGATAAACATTTTGTTGGGGGTATGTCCGGTCCTTCACTATTTGTATGCTTATGGGGTATGTAAAGGTACCCCAGTCCGCGTGTGCTTTGTGCCGTGTGGTTTTCTGTAGGGTATGTAAAGGGTACCCTATCAGATGTGTGACTGTGGTGTGTGGTGTGTGTTTGTATGGTGCAGTGTTGTGTATATGTTGTCTACGTCTGGTCCTTATGTGTGTTATGGGCGTGGTGTGTTATGTATGTACTGTTTTAGTGTTGTGTGTGCACAGGTCCTGTCTTACCACAGGCGGCAGCTGATGTCTCGAGGTCAAAAACAATATTGTCAACTGGGCCAATAGGGCTTCGTCTCAAGGATTATAAATAAAATAAAAAAGAGAAGTAAAATAATTTTTTAAAATAATTTAAAAGTCGAGAATTATCGCAAACTCTATGTGGAGTTCTAATCTTTTAATGTATGCTGTAGTCCAGCTACGTCCTAGAGTATTGCCAATAGGGCTTTTGTCTTAAAGCTAGCTTACAGTTAATAAATATAATAAAAATTTCAAAAATTGCAAGAATTCGCAATTTTTGTCCACTCTGGAATGCAAGTTAGAGCGAGAGTTAGCGGTACCTGCCTTATGAAGCCTCCCCTGGCCTAAATTTGCCGAAAACCAGGTCTTTCCCAAACAATTTTTGCCGAATATGTATAAATTTGGTCCCCAAACTCTACACGCTCTAGCTAGAGTCGTGCAGAGAGGCCCAGTTGGTAGCCCTCGCCGAGCCCTTTCAGAAGACCCCAAGCACGGTGTCGCTAGCCCAAGGGGTTCCGATGCTACAGGGTTGCAAAATTTTTCAAGATGGCGGCCGAATTTCTAAAAACTCCTGTAACTCCGGAACCGCTAGGCCGATCCCACTCGTGTTAGGGTTATTCTTGGAGAGCG
>CAKOGA010000056.1:160000-185000 GCA_933228765.1 Miltochrista miniata
ACAGTTCGGCCTGGTAAACAGTACAGTATGACGGCAGGGCAAGCTTGCGGGCTCGCGTCTCGGCCCCATCTTTCCATATGGATAGTGCGGCTCCGACCTTGCCCGCAATCTTGCTGCCGTCAGTGAAGATGTTAATATCAAACTGGCTGTTTTGTTCTAATTGTTCATTGTTTTCCAGGCTTATGAACTGCAGGCTCATATGCTCGGCGGGATGAGGGTTGTGTGCGAACGAGAGCATTCGCTCGGTCTCCCTCCCAGCCAGTTCCGGCAGTAATTCGCCCTTTTTGGCCTTATAGAGTCGGGCTGCCTCCTTGACACGTAGATCAAGGGGGAGTATCCCCGCTAACACCAGTGCCGAGTTGAGGGAGACCGTGCGATAGGCTTTGCAGACCTTTTGTGCAAAGCTGCGTTGGATGGACCTAAGCTTCCTCTGGATGCCCTTCTTCTCAACCGCCGGTGCCCACGCGCTGGCTGCGTACAACATTATTGGTTCTATGGTCGCTGTGTATATGGTGTATATGATCTCTGGCTGTAGACCCCAGCTTGTTTTAGCCGCCCTAGTCAATTGTTTGTATATGTTGGTGACTTTGTTACATATGCTTTTGACGTGCGAATTGAAAGTTAATTTTCTATCAATAATTAGGCCTAAAAGTTTAATTTCGTCGGATATGCCAATGTCGATCCCGCCCATGACAAGCCGTGGTGTGTCGTACCGTAGTTTCTTGGTAATTACCATGGCGCTAGTTTTATGCGGAGCAAACCTCAATTTGTTACTGTCACCCCACGACTTGACATGCGCGAGCGCGGCATTGGCACGCCGTTCAATCTCTTCACCAGTGTCACCATGAAAAATTAGGACGACGTCGTCAGCGAATGCCTGCGCATAATCCCCTCTGGTTTCCAGGCTTTTCAGTAGTGGGTCCAGCAGCAAATTCCAGAGGATTGGGCCGCCGATAGAGCCTTGGACGCAACCCTTTCTAGTCCTGATTGAATGTTCCTTGCCGGCGTATCTTACGTGAACCCATCGGTCGTCGAGATAGCTGTTTACCATCTTCCTGATGTTCTCCGGGCATTCCTCCTCCACCAGTCTCATTTTTATCGCCGGCCACCAGGCGCTGTCGAAGGCGCCCTCTATATCCAAGGAGACTACTGTTATGATCTGTTTTTGCTCCAATTTTCCCCTGATGTACTGGGTTAGGGTATAGAGGGCGTCCTCGCAGCTCCTCTGTGGCATGAACCCGTACTGCTGGGTGCTGATTCTGGAGTGGAGATGGTGACGAAGCCTCGTCATAAGCATCTTCTCCAGAATCTTCCCCAGCAGCGGGAGCAGACCTATCGGCCTATATGATTTAGGGTGGGCATAATTGTCCTTCCCGGGTTTCCTCAAAGCGACGACCGTTGCCTCCTTCCACATCTTTGGGAAGTATTCAATCTCCAGGCATTTGTTTGCCAGGGCAAGGAACAATTCTGGTTGATTTCTGATGGCGTGGCTACAAATATCCGCCGTGAACCCGTCAGCTCCCGGTGCCTTCTTCGGATTGAAGGAGTTGACTGATCTTTCGAGTTCGAAGATGGTAAACGAGGGATCCTGCAGTTCCCCGCAAGTTCCCCCGGCCACCACCTCCGAACTCTCTCTAACTCCTTTCTGTTCTGCCGTGTCATTCATTTCCGAATCGTCCGGGTAAAAAGTTTCCGCTAGCAGTCTGGCAGAACCTTCCTCGTTTTGAGCCACGCCATTCACCTCCAGGAGTACGTCCTCAGCTCTACCCGCGGTACGTCCAATCACCCTGTAAATTCCCTCCCACATACCTTCTCTGTCTTGTTTGTGGCAAAACTCTTTCCATGAAGCCACCTGTGCCTTCTTAATTCCAGCTTCATATCGTTCCTTGCTCTCCAGGTACTCGTTTACCACGCTTTGTCTGCGAATCGGTGCAGCATATCTGATCCGGCGCCTCTTGGTGGTGACTTCCTTCTTCATCTGATCCAGCTCTTCACTCCACCACGGGACAGATAGCCTTTGGCATTTGGCCTTCTCAGGGATGGCATGACAGCACGCTTCCGTGATGGCTTCTGTGAGGACATTTACGGCTTCATCGATTTGCGGCTTTGTTGTTATGCCCTTGATTTTGTCTACGGTAAGTTGCTTCCGAGCTTTTATGGTGGTCAGTTCTTCGCCGAATTCTGTCCATTTTGCCTTTCGGGTGTTATACTTCCGCGTGGTTCGGCTGATGTCCATGCCCCTCGACCGTCTAAGTCTGATGCCAAAGGTCACGCCGTTGTGGTCCGAGCTGGTCAGGTTTTCCTCCACTCTCCAGTTCACCACCAAGTCTAGCACGTTTGCCGAGCAGATGGTGATGTCGACGTGGCTGCTGAATCTTCGACCGTTTCTGTACGTGTCGAAGGTCGGCGTGTTTCCTGTATTGAGTACCTGGAGGCCCGTCTGATCGATCATTCCCAACATTTCCCTGCCTCGGGTGTCCGTTCGCACGCTGCCCCACCACCTGTTCCAAGCGTTCCCATCCCCTCCCATTATCAGCTTCCCAAACCCAGGATTGGTCGCGATGCTCTGCAGCTTGCTTAAATATGGACCTATTTGTTGGTCCGGCTCGAGGTAAAAGGAGACCAGTGTGAGTTCCCAGGCGTTTGTTCGCAGGCTCACCACGACGATGTTATTTGTGGTGTACCTCGGATGTTGTATTACGTCTATGTTTGGGTCAAAGACGGCTATTGCCGCTTTGACCCTTTCTTCGCCAGATGGGCAATTCTGGTAAATCCTCACCCCTGGGTAGCTCCTCATACCTCCAGTCGGACCAGTGTGAGGTTCCTGGATTAGGGCCGCCATAATCCTTCGTTTTCCCGCCTCGACCAGCAGTTCCTGCGTTGCAGCAGTCTTCTTCCTAAGGTTCGCTTGGAACAAGTGGTAGACAGCAACTCCCGCCATGCCGCCCTCAGCAATAGGCCACGGTCGACCTAGCTAAGGAGTCCCACCGCCTACGGACAGGGCATTCGTTGCTGAAAGCATTGTGCTCTACTCGGTCCAGCTTTGCCCTTGTGCAATTTCTACATGTGGGAGCAGCGTTTACCACCCACGCGTCGCAGTCCTTTTTGAGGTGTGGACCTCCACAGTGGCTGCACACGTCCTCCTTCTCCGTGCAGAATTTCCGCGTGTGGCCATAACCCAGGCAGCGGGAGCACTGAACCAGTGGCGACTGATCCATCACCCTAACCCGCTGTAGGTCCACACGAAGGGTCTCCAGAGCTGTCATTTTACCCCATAGTTTTGGCGACGCTGTCAGCACTATGTGGCTGGTGTGGGGGTTTCTGGCTCTCTTCCGGTATTTAACAGCGAGTCTCGCGTCCTCCCCGTCGAGGCCGTCGAACACCTCCTGGTTTTGCCTCCTGAGGGCCCCGAGCACCTCCTCATCCGAGTTGACGCTCAGGACATCTCTCAGGATGACCATAGGGTCCTTGTTCTTAACGTCCTCGACGACGAGGCTCTCCTTTTCCAAGCGAGCTCTAGCTCCGTCCCTATCCGCAGCCGTCGGGCAACCGAGTATTATTTTTCTGTCCTTGCCCTTCCTGACGCGCTCGACTTTCACCCACCCCTCCTTGGCATCTACTGCCTTTCTGATCCTCTCTAGGACTTCGTCTCCCGTTTCTTCCTCTTTACTGGAGGAGACCACTATTGAGTGCAGCGCTGGTCTTATTTGCTGCACTCGAGACGGATTTGCAACGATGCCGGCATAAGTATTTTTGGCCTGGGCTTCGGTGTTTGCTTGAAGAGCGGTTTTCAACTCTTCCATTTGCTCCTGGTTTTTTGATATCAGGTCGGAGTGTTGCCTAATTGTTTCCGCGAGGGCGTCCATTTCGGTCTTTTGAGCGGGTGGGTGATTCCGCACTGTTACTTCCCTTTTCCCTTTCGTTTCCGCCTCCCTCACCATTTCCACCAGCCTATCTATCCACTGCAAGACATCAGTTTTAATCTCGGACTTGAGATTCTTCGCAAGTCCAAGCGAATATTTTGCCTTTTTGGCAGCGTCTCTTGCCTCAGCTGTTCTGTCGGGGTAAGTCTTCCCGGCAGTTGGGCTATGTTCAATTGGCTGGGTCGTCTTTGCCTTTTTAGTCATTTCTGGATTTTGAGGAGCGTCCAAGGTGGTCTTGCTCCTTTTTTGTGGGCTGTACTCCAGTCGTTTGGTGGCTTGCAGTGGATTCCCGTCCGTCGTGGTTTGCTTTGCCTGAGAGGGTTTTGAAGTTCCCGCTTTTATCTCGAAAGCCTCAAGGCTTTTTCGCACAATTGACTTCTTCGTCACCGTTTTGGAAGGTGACGTGCGAGCGCCATCTTCCTCCGCGCTTTTTACGGGGGTGCGTTGCGGTACAAACATTTTGTGTCGGGGGTATAACCGGTCTGTCAACTAATATGTGCTTATGGGGTATGTAGAGGTACCCCAGTCCGCGTGTACTCTGTGCTGTGTGGTTTTCTGAAGGGTGTGTAAAGGGTACCCTTTCAGATGTGTAACTGTGGTGTGTAATGCGTGATTGTACAGTGAAGATTGTGTATATGTTGTCCAAGTATGAGTATGTGTGTATATAATATGAGCGTGATGTATTATGTTGTATCTGTTTTGTGTTGTGTGTGCACAGGTCCTGTTTTAACCACTGGCAGCAGCCGATGTCTCAAGGTCAAAGATATATATACTATGTTGAGCCAATAGAGCTCAGTCTCAATATGGATATAAAATAAAGAATTTTTTAAAATATTAAAAGTCAAAATTTTTAAAACTCTACTTAGAGTTTTGTACTTTTTAAATGTGTGCTGTAGTCCAGCTACGTCCTAGAAGGTTTGCCAATAGGGCTTTTGTCTTTAAAACAAATTATAATTAATAGTGTAAAAAATATATAATAAAAATTTTAAAAATTGCAAAATTTACAATTGTGTCTGTTCTTGTATGCGATTTAACGCGAGAGTCAGCAGTACCTGCCCTTGGAGCCTCCCCTGACCTAAAATTGCCGAAAACCAGGTCTTCCCCAAACAATTTTTGCCGAAAGAGTGTAAATTTTGCCCCCAAACTCTACACGCTCTAGCTAGAGCCGTGTAGAGAGGCCCAGTTGGTAGCCCTCGCCGAGCCCTTTCAGATGACCCCAAACACGGTGCCGCTAGCCCAAGGGGTTCCGATGCTACAGGGTTACAAATTTTTCCAAGATGGCGGCCGAATTTTCTAAAAACTCCTGTAACTCCGGAACCGCTGGTCCGATTTCACTAGTGATTGGGTTATTCCTGGAGAGCGCGCCGAGTTCTACCCTCTGGTAGCCTTTTTGGCCAGAAAATTTTTTACCCCCCCTTTTCCCCCTTGACCCCCCCAAAAAGATGTGGGAGATGGCGCCGAGCCGCCCAGAGAAAACCAGACCCTCCTACGACGCCCCGTTCCAAAACTACAGGCGATCAAAGTTTTTCAAAATGGCGGCCGAGCTGTCAAAGTCGAACTTCGATCGCCTGTATCTCCGGTCCCAGACGTCGCAGAATAGTCAAAAAAGGGTTTGTTCTGCTCGGCTCGACCCCCTCTATCACACCCGCTGGTTTTCAGCACCCTGAAAATTTTTTGCTCCAAAGTCCCTGAAATTCAGGAGGCAGGTAGATATCGACCCCCTAAGGCCGAATATCCAATCCGCTACTCTCTACGACGAAGCACTGCGTAGTTACAGGCGTTCTAATAAAAACAAAATGGCCGCCGAACTGTCAAAACCGAAATTAAAACAGCTGTAACTCGGCGACCGTTTGTCGTAGAACGCTCAGACTTTCGTTGGTGGCTTGGGCGCCCCGCCGGGTACCCTCCTGGAGGTGTTTGGAGCGGAAATAAAAATTTCTCTCCAATCGCCTCCAAACCGACATAGGGTGAAAGTCCTTCGCCCGGGCTTCTTAACTCTGAAAACCACGCAGCGCTAAGCCTTTCCGTTTGGGAGCTATGCAGAGTTGAAATTTCAAAAAATAAAAACAAAATGGCGGAAACCGTCGAATTTCGCGTGAATTCCTCAAATTAAGGCCTAGGAGACCCCAATTTGGGTTTTTATATACTAAAATATGTTGTCTAAAATCGGTCCTGACGTTAAAAAAGTTAATTTATTATTATTTACAGATTTATTCAATAAAAACACATTAAAATCAATAGCTCCCGAACGAATAAAGATAAAAATACACAAAAAATCTTAAAAAATGTAAAAACTTAATGGCTATCAGTCACATAAAAAATATATACAGATTTAATAAATTTTTCTAATGATTTTTCCAATTTTCCTTAATTTTCAGTTTTTTAATTTCTGCTCTGCCAAAAAATGTCCAAAAAATAATTTTACGATCTTGATCTGTAGAACTAGCGAGCGCGCAACTAATAGCAGTTCCAGATTTTTAGTGTTGCTCTTCGTTCTTGAGTAATTTAGGTGCAAACTTGAACTTTCTAATTAAATTTAATTGAAAACTATCCAACCTAAAAATCTGTTTTTTCTTGAAAATTGGATGACTTGGTACCTTCTTTCAGACTGCAGGAGTTGGTGTTGCTGGGTCGTCTCCTTCGCGTACCACGTGCGGCCACGCCCACGTGCCGATTTCAGTTTTTCGGTTTTCCCGGAAAAACCAAGAGGTTTTCGGAAAAACCGATTTCACCTGCCGATGCGGGCAGCTAGGGCGCACCTGCTGATATATGGGGCACTGCGATCCCTTCACTATTCACTATTTTAAGGCACTTTTTCTGATCACTTTTTTCACAATTAACCTTAAAATTGCTGAAAAACACTTATAACTTTTCAGGCCTCGTCGTGCGGCTGGCACACGATACGCCAAACGATGCGCCGCGCCGAGACGAAACTTTTGATGTATAACACTTGTTTATACGTTACGAAAAACCCACAACTTCGATTTTTAATAGGTAGGAGCGTTAAAAATTCGTGGCTCTCTGCTCAGAGGTCGAAATGTGACTGGGTTAGGTTAGGTTAGGTTAGGTTAGGTTAGGTTAGGTTAGGTTAGGTTAGGTTAGGTTAGGTTAGGTTAGGTTAGGTTAGGTTAGGTTAGGTTAGGTTAGGTTAGGTTAGGTTAGGTTAGGTTAGGTTAGGTTAGGTTAGGTTAGGTTAGGTTAGGTTAGGTTAGGTTAGGTTAGGTTAGGTTAGGTTAGGTTAGGTTAGGTTAGGTTAGGTTAGGTTAGGTTAGGTTAGGTTAGGTTAGGTTAGGTTAGGTTAGGTTAGGTTAGGTTAGGTTAGGTTAGGTTAGGTTAGGTTAGGTTAGGTTAGGTTAGGTTAGGTTAGGTTAGGTTAGGTTAGGTTAGGTTAGGTTAGGTTAGGTTAGGTTAGGTTAGGTTAGGTTAGGTTAGGTTAGGTTAGGTTAGGTTAGGTTAGGTTAGGTTAGGTTAGGTTAGGTTAGGTTAGGTTAGGTTAGGTTAGGTTAGGTTAGGTTAGGTTAGGTTAGGTTAGGTTAGGTTAGGTTAGGTTAGGTTAGGTTAGGTTAGGTTAGGTTAGGTTAGGTTAGGTTAGGTTAGGTTAGGTTAGGTTAGGTTAGGTTAGGTTAGGTTAGGTTAGGTTAGGTTAGGTTAGGTTAGGTTAGGTTAGGTTAGGTTAGGTTAGGTTAGGTTAGGTTAGGTTAGGTTAGGTTAGGTTAGGTTAGGTTAGGTTAGGTTAGGTTAGGTTAGGTTAGGTTAGGTTAGGTTAGGTTAGGTTAGGTTAGGTTAGGTTAGGTTAGGTTAGGTTAGGTTAGGTTAGGTTAGGTTAGGTTAGGTTAGGTTAGGTTAGGTTAGGTTAGGTTAGGTTAGGTTAGGTTAGGTTAGGTTAGGTTAGGTTAGGTTAGGTTAGGTTAGGTTAGGTTAGGTTAGGTTAGGTTAGGTTAGGTTAGGTTAGGTTAGGTTAGGTTAGGTTAGGTTAGGTTAGGTTAGGTTAGGTTAGGTTAGGTTAGGTTAGGTTAGGTTAGGTTAGGTTAGGTTAGGTTAGGTTAGGTTAGGTTAGGTTAGGTTAGGTTAGGTTAGGTTAGGTTAGGTTAGGTTAGGTTAGGTTAGGTTAGGTTAGGTTAGGTTAGGTTAGGTTAGGTTAGGTTAGGTTAGGTTAGGTTAGGTTAGGTTAGGTTAGGTTAGGTTAGGTTAGGTTAGGTTAGGTTAGGTTAGGTTAGGTTAGGTTAGGTTAGGTTAGGTTAGGTTAGGTTAGGTTAGGTTAGGTTAGGTTTTTTTTTTTTTTTTTTTTTTTTTTTTTTTTTTTTTATGCCCAGCCACCATGGGTAGCTGGGTGTGTGCCTGACTACCCCCTGATGCTAATTATTCAGGGACGTTCCTAGACTACAGTTTCATTCCAGTTCCCGCATTCGATTGTGCACTTTCATTCAGCATACTGGTTCTTTCTATCATTCATCCTCATGTATAGTTTTATCAGGTGGGGCGCCTGCTATTCTCGGGTCTACGTTTCTTTATTATACTGTTATATCATTCTTATTCTAAGGGTAAGTAAATAATTTCTCTCCACCTCCTTTTCTCTTTTCCTTTTTTACATTTTTGTTTTTTATATTACAATATTTTATATGTTATATCTTATTAATCTAGTTGACAATACATAGTTCTTACTCTCTATTTTATGATTTATTACTGTAACTTCTTACATATAATCCTCTGTCGCAGCAGAGTGGGCTGCGGTATTACCGACTATACCATAAAACTTTCTTACATATTATAATCCTTACGCTTAACTTTTTGTCTCTCAATCTAATTTTCTACAATTTTATACCTATTTTATATATATACATGTTTGTTATTATACAGTTTAACATAATATTCTATTATGTTATTGTAAATACACTTATTACTCCGTTCTGTTTCTTTCATTTACGATTCTGCAAATATTTGTACAAAATTCCAAAAATTTCTTTCTATTTTTACTTTTCATCATACTACTCAGATTTCCTATCGTGACTGCCATGTCCATCTGTTGCTCTATATTGTATCTAAGCCTAGAGAACACCGGGCATTCCACCAGCAGGTGAGGGATGGTCTCCTCTACCTGGGGATCGCAAGTACACGCTGGGTTCTCCTTGCACTTGAAACGAGTCAAGTACTCGGAGAACCCACCGTGCCCCGTCAGGACCTGTGTGGTGAGTTTGTCTGGTGTGTACTTCCTAACAGTGCTGTACGCGTCCACCGCGTTCGGGAAGAAGAGCCTTGTGATCGAGGCGGTGTCGCCGGACTCGTACCTCCGATTCCATTCGCCAAGCGTACCCGATCGGATACATCGCCTGACGAATGAGATCGGGCACAGGTCGTAGTCCGGTGCCCGCCTCGACCGCAACGCTGCTTCTTTTGCCAGTTGGTCGGCCCTCTCATTCCCCTCCATCCCCACGTGTGCCTTTAACCAGTACAAATTTAATAATTTGCCTGTTAGAAACGCTTTTCTAATATTTTTACGGGCTTCAACAGCGAGGGGGTGGAGGCAATTGGGATTCGCGACCGTCTGGAGTGCCGCGGTTGAGTCACTGTACACCCCGAAAGTTGTTGCTCTGTGCTCGGTAATCAGCCTCGTAGCCTCACATATCGCCAGCAGTTCGGCCTGGTATACAGTGCAGAAGGACGGCAGAACAAGCTTGCGGGCAGCTGTCTCGACCCCATCTTTCCATAAAGAAAGTGCGGCCCCGACCCTGCCCTCAATCTTGCTGCCGTCGGTGTAAATTTGAATGTCAGAATTGATATTCTGCTCCAGCTGAATTCTGTTTCCCAGGCTAGTGAACTGCAGGCGCATATGTTCGGCGGGGTGAGGACTGTCCGCGATAGAAAGCATCCGCTCGACCTCCCTCCCGGCCATGTCTGGCAGTGGTTCTCCTTTTCTGACTCGGTATAATAGCGCTGCCTCCTTGACCCTAAGGTCAAGGGGGAGTATGCCCGCCAGAACCAGTGCCGCGTTGAGGGAGACCGTGCGGTATGCCTTGCAGATCTTCTGCGCGAAACTGCGTTGTATAAATTTGAGCTTTTTCTGGATGTACAGCTTCTCCACCGCGGGTGCCCAAGCGCTAGCCGCGTACAACACTATTGGTTCCACGGTCGCTGTGTATATGGTGTGTATAACTTCCGGATGCAATCCCCAACTCGCTTTTGCCGCCCTGGTCAACTGTTTGTACAGGCTCGTGACACGCTTGCACACTCCTTCCACGTGTGCGTTGAAGGTCAGCCCATTATCAATCACAAGCCCCAATATCTTCATCTCTGTGGACGTGGCAATGTCGACCCCCCCCATGACAAGTCGTGGTGTGTCATATTTCAACTTTCTTGTTATGACCATTGCGTTGGTCTTTTGAGGTGCAAACTTCAGCTTGTTGCTGTCACCCCACGACTTGACATGCGCGAGAGCGGCATTGGCACGTCCCTCGATTTCCTGTCCCGTGTCACCACAGAAGACCAGGACGACATCGTCCGCGAACGCCTGCGCGTACTCTCCCATCGTCTCCAGACTTTTGAGCAGTGGGTCGAGGAGCAAATTCCAGAGTATTGGACCGCCGATAGAGCCCTGGACGCACCCCTTTCTTGTTCTAGTTGAGTGTTCCTTACCTGCGTACCTTACGTGCACCCACCGGTCTTCCAGGTAGCTATTTATTAGCCGTCTAGCTCCCTCTGGGCACTTCTCCTCTACGAGTCGCATCTTTATTGCAGGCCACCAGGCGCTGTCGAAGGCGCCCTCTATATCCAGGGATACTAGTGTGACTATCTTCTTCTGACCCAATTTGTCCCGGATGTGCTGGATAAGGGTATAGAGGGCGTCTTCGCAGCTCCTCTGCGACATAAATCCGTATTGGTGGGGGCTGATTCTGGAGTGGAGATGGTGTCGAAGCCTCGACATAAGCATCTTCTCCAGAATCTTCCCCAGCACCGGGAGAAGGCCGATTGGCCTGTACGATTTGGGCTTGGCGTAGCTTTCCTTCCCTGGTTTCCTCAATGCTATCACCGTCGCTTCTTTCCACGTTTTTGGGAAGTGATGTAGCGTAAGGCACTTGTTGGCCAGGCACAGGAACAACTCGGGATCGTTGCTGATGGCGTGGCTGCAGATGTCCGCCGTGAAACCGTCTGCACCTGGCGCTTTTTTGGGGTTGAAGGAGCGGACAGCGTTATCAAGCTCGAAGGGGGTGAACGGTGGGTCGTGCTGTTCACCGCACGGCCCCCCGGCCACCGCCTCCGATTTCTCTCTCACTCGCTTTTGCTCGTCCGTATCTCCTGCTACTGGGTCCCCTGGGTAAAATGTCTCAGCCAGTAGTCGCGCTGATCCCTGCTCGTTCTGAGCCACGCCATTCACCTCCAGGAGTACGTCCTCAGCTCTACCCGCGGTTCGTCCAATAACCCTGTAGATGCCCTCCCACATCCCCTCTCTGGTCTGTTTGCAACAGAAGTCCTTCCATGAAGCGACTTGTGCTTTTTTAATGGCCAGCTCATATGTTTCCTTTCTCTCCAGGTACTCAGCCACGACACCCGCCCTACGGACCGGTGCGGCACACCTAATGCGGCGCCTCTTGGTGGTGACCTCCTTCTTTAATCGGGCCAGCTCTTCACTCCACCACGGGACGGACAACCTCTGGCATTTGGCCTTTTCGGGGATGGCGCTGCGGCACGCTTCAGAAATCGCTTGGGTGAGTTTTTTGACAGCTTCTTCTAGTTGTAGCGTAGATGTTATGCCTTTAATGTTTTCAATTGTTATTTCCCTTTCCATTTTTGCGCTGTGTAGTTGAACCCCGAACTCATCCCATCTAGCTTTCCGCGTGTTATATAGCCGCGTTGTTCTAGCAATGTCCATTCCCCTCGACCGTTGGAGTTGAATGCCAAAGGTTATCCCGTTATGGTCCGAGCTGGTCAGGTTCTCCTCTACCTTCCAGTTCACCACCAAGTCTAGCATGTTTGCTGTGCAGAAGGTGATGTCCACATGGCTTTTAAAGCGTTGTCCGTCTCTATAGGTGTCAAAAGTGGGGGTGTTGCCCGTGTTGAGCACCTGGAGGCTCATCTCATCTATCATCTCCATCATATCCTTACCTCGGACATCCGTGCGCTCGCTGCTCCACCACCTGTTCCAAGCGTTCCCGTCCCCTCCCATAATAAGTCTCCCAAACCCAGGATTGGCCGCAACGCTCTTCAGCTTGCTGAGATATGGACCTATTGGTTGGCTCGGCTCGAGGTAAAAGGAGACCAGTGTGAGCTCCCAGGCGTTAGTTTTCAACCCCACCACGACGATGTTATTCGTGGTGTAGGCCGGGTATTGAATAACGTCAACGTTAGGGTCAAAGACGGCAATTGCCGCTTTGACCTTCTCCTCGCCAGATGGGCTATTCTGATAGAGTCTCACTCCTGGGTAACTCCTCATACCTCCAGTCGGGCCAGTGTGAGGTTCCTGGATGAGGGCTGCGGTGATTTTGCGTTTTCCTGCCTCAACCAGTAGTTCCTGAGTTGCTGCAGTCTTTTTCCTCAGGTTCGCTTGGAACACGTGGTAGACCGAGTCTCTCGCCATGCCGCCCTCAGCAATAAGCTATGGTCGATCTGGCCAGAGACTCCCATCGCCTACGGACAGGGCACTCGTGGCTAAATGCATTGTGCTCTACTCGGTCCAACTTTGCCTTCTTGCAGTTTCTGCATGACGGTGCAGCGCTGACTGCCCACACTTCGCATTGCGATTTAAGGTGTGGACCACCGCAATGGCTACACACGTCCTCCTTCTCTGTGCAGAACCTCCTCATGTGACCGTATCCTAGGCAGCGTGAGCATTGTACCAGTGGAGACTGATCCTCCACTCTCACCCGCTGCAGGTCCACACGAAGAGTGCCCAAAGTCGTCATTTTGCCCCACAGTTTCGGGGATACTGTGAGCACCACGTGACTGGTATGAGGGTTTCTGGCCCTTTTTCTAAACTTGACTGCCAGCCTATCGTCCTCCTTGTCGAGACCGTCAAACACCTCTTGGTTCTGCTTCCTGAGAGCCCCGAGTACCTCCTCGTCTGAGTTGATACTCAGGACGTCTCTCAGGACCAGCATAGGGTCCTTGTTCTTGACGTCCTCGACAAGCAGGCTGCTCTTCTCCAGTCGGATTCGAGCACAATCCCTGTCCGCTGCCGTCGGGCATCCGAGGATTATCTTCCGGTCCTTACCCTTCCTGACACGTTCCACCTTCACCCACCCCTCCTTGGCGTCTACCGCCTTCCTCACTCTCTCCAAAACTTCGTCCCCCGTCTCTTCCTCTTTGTTGGAGGATACCACTATTGAGTGCAGCGTCGGTCTTGGTTGCTGCACCCGGGACGAAGTGGCCGCGATATTGGCATAAGACAATTTGGCCTGCGCTTCGGTGTTAGCCTGGAGGGCTGTCTTGAGCTCCTCCATCTGTTCCGCGTTTTTCGCTAAGAGCTCAGAGTGCTGCTGAATCTTCTCAGCGATGGTGTCAAGATCAGCTGTTTGAGTGGGTGGGTGAGTCTGTTCCGTTTGCCGTCCTTTCCCCTCCGTTTCTGCATCTCTCACTATATCCACCAAGCGGTCAATCCACTGTAAGACGTCCGTTTTTATCTCTGACTTGAGATTTTTAGCAAGGCCTAAAGAATACTTCGCCTTTTTGGCGGCATCCCTTGCTTCCGCTGTTTTACTGGGGTACGACTTCCCCGAAGTTGGGCTATGCTCGATGGGCTGGGTCGTTTTTGCCTTTTTTGTAGCTTCTGGGTCTTGAGCAACGTCCAGAGTATTCTTTGCCCTCCCTGGTGGACTGTACTCCAGTCTTTTGGTAGGCCGCAGTGGATTGCTTTCCTTCGTGATTTGTTTTGGTTGCGAGAGTTTAGATGAAGTCCCGGCCTTGATCTCGAAAGCTTCTAAACTTTTCCGCACAATCGACTTCTTAGTCACCGTTTTCGACGGTGACTTGCGAGCGCTGTCCTCCTCTGCGCTCTTTACGGGAGTACGTTGCGATACAAACATTTTTGGCGGGGGTATGTCCGGTCAATTAAAATTTGTGTGCTTATGGGGTATGTAAAGGTACCCCAGTCCGCGTGTGCTTTGTGCCGTGTGGTTTTCTGTAGGGTATGTAAAGGGTACCCTATCAGATGTGTGACTGTGGTGTGTGGTGTTTGTTTGTGTGATGTAGTGTTGTGTTAGTGTTGTCTACGTCTGAACTGTGTGAGTTATGGGCGTGGTGTGTTGTGTATGTGTCTGTTATCGTGTTATGTATGCACGGGTCCTGTCTTACCACAGGCAGCAGCCGATGTCCTCAAGGTCAGGCACACTATAGTTCGTTGAGCCAATAGGGCTCCGTCTCAATAAATTAAAAGAAAAGAATAAAGAGTAAAAAGGTTTTTTAAAATAGTTAAAAAGTCAAAAGTCAAAAAACTTCAAACTCTATCTAGAGTTTTGGTACTTATAATATGTGCTGTAGTCCAGCTACGTCTTAACCTAGTTGCCAATAGGGCTTGTGTCTTTATTAACTAAATATAAACTAATAGGTTGCTTAAAATTATTAAAATTAATATAAGTCTGATTTTCGTACAATTTTTCTACTTAATACTGTCTTATTTAACTATTTTAAGTGCAGAGGATGGCCTTACTACCACCCCTGCAACGGCGGCGACCTGGCGGTTCGATTTCGTGAATAAAAATTTTTCGGTCCTAAATACCTACCGAAGTCGATATCCCTGACCTGTAAAAACAGGGTGGGCGGGCGGGCGCTCGCACCCGAAAATCGCGATTTCCTGGCGAACCACTGGCCTCAGGATGGTGGTTGAGGTCTCGCCAGATAGGGGGCGCTGAGACGCTCGTTCCCGGTCAGAAAACAGATATACCGTTCGTAATGAGAACGGGAGAAAAAGTGAAAAAAGTGAAAAATGTGAAAAATTTTGAAAAATTTGCAAGTTTTGAAGGTTCTATTGGATGAAATTGACTTCTGTCAACGCCACTAGGCACTCCCGGTCGGGGACCGGGACTGCGCACCTACCGGCGTATGACAGGCTATAAAAAATTTAGAAAAATGTTAATTTAAAGGAGTTTAACTGTAATACTAATTTAATTCTGTTTCAGGACCGGAAGACGAGTAGTCACACAACGCAGGAAGACAACACGACCAGTTCTGGATGAAAACAACACCGGCAGATTCGTCCGGGAGCAGGAACAAAAAGAAAAATGAAGAAATGCGTCCACGAACAATATACGAATACTAGAAAAACTTTGTAAGTATGTAAACAGAATTTTATACTCAATATAATCTTTCTGTGTCAAGACTGGTGTCCCCGAAGTGTGAAAAATGTTCTTTAACTAATAACGCCGCGCGCCGCGCCGCCCGGGTGATGGTTGGTAGGTACTTTACAGCGCAAAGCTGTAGTGGGTATGTGTGTGCAAGCAGGCACCCACCGGCCACGAAAATAACAAATTCCGGGACGGGAAGCAATTTCGTACCTCTGGGACTCTCCGGCGCGTCGCCCGTGTCTCTCTAGTTGTATCCAGAGACCCTCTGGGACTCTCCGGCGCGTCGCCCGTGTCTCTCTAGTTGTATCCAGAGACCCTCTGGGACTCTCCGGCGCGTCGCCCGTGTCTCTCTAGTTGTATCCAGAGACCCTCTGGGACTCTCCGGCGCGTCGCCCGTGTCTCTCTAGTTGTATCAGGAGACCCTCTGGGACTCTCCGGCGCGTCGCCCGTGTCTCTCTAGTTGTATCCAGAGACCCTCTGGGACTCTCCGGCGCGTCGCCCGTGTCTCTCTAGTTGTATCCAGAGACCCTGTCAACAGGAACCTGGAAAGCGCCTGGTAAAAATCTACAAACACTTCACTCTCGTATACTTTTGCAGTGAACGGCCAGGACAGATTTAATTCTATTAAAAATATAAGTACTTTCGCAGCAAAACAACGCGTCAATGCTCATGTGGTAGGTAGCTAGGTACTGAGGTTTGCGCGCGCAGTGCGGGTTAGGTTAGGTTAGGTTAGGTTAGGTTAGGTTAGGTTAGGTTAGGTTAGGTTAGGTTAGGTTAGGTTAGGTTAGGTTAGGTTAGGTTAGGTTAGGTTAGGTTAGGTTAGGTTAGGTTAGGTTAGGTTAGGTTAGGTTAGGTTAGGTTAGGTTAGGTTAGGTTAGGTTAGGTTAGGTTAGGTTAGGTTAGGTTAGGTTAGGTTAGGTTAGGTTAGGTTAGGTTAGGTTAGGTTAGGTTAGGTTAGGTTAGGTTAGGTTAGGTTAGGTTAGGTTAGGTTAGGTTAGGTTAGGTTAGGTTAGGTTAGGTTAGGTTAGGTTAGGTTAGGTTAGGTTAGGTTAGGTTAGGTTAGGTTAGGTTAGGTTAGGTTAGGTTAGGTTAGGTTAGGTTAGGTTAGGTTAGGTTAGGTTAGGTTAGGTTAGGTTAGGTTAGGTTAGGTTAGGTTAGGTTAGGTTAGGTTAGGTTAGGTTAGGTTAGGTTAGGTTAGGTTAGGTTAGGTTAGGTTAGGTTAGGTTAGGTTAGGTTAGGTTAGGTTAGGTTAGGTTAGGTTAGGTTAGGTTAGGTTAGGTTAGGTTAGGTTAGGTTAGGTTAGGTTAGGTTAGGTTAGGTTAGGTTAGGTTAGGTTAGGTTAGGTTAGGTTAGGTTAGGTTAGGTTAGGTTAGGTTAGGTTAGGTTAGGTTAGGTTAGGTTAGGTTAGGTTAGGTTAGGTTAGGTTAGGTTAGGTTAGGTTAGGTTAGGTTAGGTTAGGTTAGGTTAGGTTAGGTTAGGTTAGGTTAGGTTAGGTTAGGTTAGGTTAGGTTAGGTTAGGTTAGGTTAGGTTAGGTTAGGTTAGGTTAGGTTAGGTTAGGTTAGGTTAGGTTAGGTTAGGTTAGGTTAGGTTAGGTTAGGTTAGGTTAGGTTAGGTTAGGTTAGGTTAGGTTAGGTTAGGTTAGGTTAGGTTAGGTTAGGTTAGGTTAGGTTAGGTTAGGTTAGGTTAGGTTAGGTTAGGTTAGGTTAGGTTAGGTTAGGTTAGGTTAGGTTAGGTTAGGTTAGGTTAGGTTAGGTTAGGTTAGGTTAGGTTAGGTTAGGTTAGGTTAGGTTAGGTTAGGTTAGGTTAGGTTAGGTTAGGTTAGGTTAGGTTAGGTTAGGTTAGGTTAGGTTAGGTTAGGTTAGGTTAGGTTAGGTTAGGTTAGGTTAGGTTAGGTTAGGTTAGGTTAGGTTAGGTTAGGTTAGGTTAGGTTAGGTTAGGTTAGGTTAGGTTAGGTTAGGTTAGGTTAGGTTAGGTTAGGTTAGGTTAGGTTAGGTTAGGTTAGGTTAGGTTAGGTTAGGTTAGGTTAGGTTAGGTTAGGTTAGGTTAGGTTAGGTTAGGTTAGGTTAGGTTAGGTTAGGTTAGGTTAGGTTAGGTTAGGTTAGGTTAGGTTAGGTTAGGTTAGGTTAGGTTAGGTTAGGTTAGGTTAGGTTAGGTTAGGTTAGGTTAGGTTAGGTTAGGTTAGGTTAGGTTAGGTTAGGTTAGGTTAGGTTAGGTTAGGTTAGGTTAGGTTAGGTTAGGTTAGGTTAGGTTAGGTTAGGTTAGGTTAGGTTAGGTTAGGTTAGGTTAGGTTAGGTTAGGTTAGGTTAGGTTAGGTTAGGTTAGGTTAGGTTAGGTTAGGTTAGGTTAGGTTAGGTTAGGTTAGGTTAGGTTAGGTTAGGTTAGGTTAGGTTAGGTTAGGTTAGGTTAGGTTAGGTTAGGTTAGGTTAGGTTAGGTTAGGTTAGGTTAGGTTAGGTTAGGTTAGGTTAGGTTAGGTTAGGTTAGGTTAGGTTAGGTTAGGTTAGGTTAGGTTAGGTTAGGTTAGGTTAGGTTAGGTTAGGTTAGGTTAGGTTAGGTTAGGTTAGGTTAGGTTAGGTTAGGTTAGGTTAGGTTAGGTTAGGTTAGGTTAGGTTAGGTTAGGTTAGGTTAGGTTAGGTTAGGTTAGGTTAGGTTAGGTTAGGTTAGGTTAGGTTAGGTTAGGTTAGGTTAGGTTAGGTTAGGTTAGGTTAGGTTAGGTTAGGTTAGGTTAGGTTAGGTTAGGTTAGGTTAGGTTAGGTTAGGTTAGGTTAGGTTAGGTTAGGTTAGGTTAGGTTAGGTTAGGTTAGGTTAGGTTAGGTTAGGTTAGGTTAGGTTAGGTTAGGTTAGGTTAGGTTAGGTTAGGTTAGGTTAGGTTAGGTTAGGTTAGGTTAGGTTAGGTTAGGTTAGGTTAGGTTAGGTTAGGTTAGGTTAGGTTAGGTTAGGTTAGGTTAGGTTAGGTTAGGTTAGGTTAGGTTAGGTTAGGTTAGGTTAGGTTAGGTTAGGTTAGGTTAGGTTAGGTTAGGTTAGGTTAGGTTAGGTTAGGTTAGGTTAGGTTAGGTTAGGTTAGGTTAGGTTAGGTTAGGTTAGGTTAGGTTAGGTTAGGTTAGGTTAGGTTAGGTTAGGTTAGGTTAGGTTAGGTTAGGTTAGGTTAGGTTAGGTTAGGTTAGGTTAGGTTAGGTTAGGTTAGGTTAGGTTAGGTTAGGTTAGGTTAGGTTAGGTTAGGTTAGGTTAGGTTAGGTTAGGTTAGGTTAGGTTAGGTTAGGTTAGGTTAGGTTAGGTTAGGTTAGGTTAGGTTAGGTTAGGTTAGGTTAGGTTAGGTTAGGTTAGGTTAGGTTAGGTTAGGTTAGGTTAGGTTAGGTTAGGTTAGGTTAGGTTAGGTTAGGTTAGGTTAGGTTAGGTTAGGTTAGGTTAGGTTAGGTTAGGTTAGGTTAGGTTAGGTTAGGTTAGGTTAGGTTAGGTTAGGTTAGGTTAGGTTAGGTTAGGTTAGGTTAGGTTAGGTTAGGTTAGGTTAGGTTAGGTTAGGTTAGGTTAGGTTAGGTTAGGTTAGGTTAGGTTAGGTTAGGTTAGGTTAGGTTAGGTTAGGTTAGGTTAGGTTAGGTTAGGTTAGGTTAGGTTAGGTTAGGTTAGGTTAGGTTAGGTTAGGTTAGGTTAGGTTAGGTTAGGTTAGGTTAGGTTAGGTTAGGTTAGGTTAGGTTAGGTTAGGTTAGGTTAGGTTAGGTTAGGTTAGGTTAGGTTAGGTTAGGTTAGGTTAGGTTAGGTTAGGTTAGGTTAGGTTAGGTTAGGTTAGGTTAGGTTAGGTTAGGTTAGGTTAGGTTAGGTTAGGTTAGGTTAGGTTAGGTTAGGTTAGGTTAGGTTAGGTTAGGTTAGGTTAGGTTAGGTTAGGTTAGGTTAGGTTAGGTTAGGTTAGGTTAGGTTAGGTTAGGTTAGGTTAGGTTAGGTTAGGTTAGGTTAGGTTAGGTTAGGTTAGGTTAGGTTAGGTTAGGTTAGGTTAGGTTAGGTTAGGTTAGGTTAGGTTAGGTTAGGTTAGGTTAGGTTAGGTTAGGTTAGGTTAGGTTAGGTTAGGTTAGGTTAGGTTAGGTTAGGTTAGGTTAGGTTAGGTTAGGTTAGGTTAGGTTAGGTTAGGTTAGGTTAGGTTAGGTTAGGTTAGGTTAGGTTAGGTTAGGTTAGGTTAGGTTAGGTTAGGTTAGGTTAGGTTAGGTTAGGTTAGGTTAGGTTAGGTTAGGTTAGGTTAGGTTAGGTTAGGTTAGGTTAGGTTAGGTTAGGTTAGGTTAGGTTAGGTTAGGTTAGGTTAGGTTAGGTTAGGTTAGGTTAGGTTAGGTTAGGTTAGGTTAGGTTAGGTTAGGTTAGGTTAGGTTAGGTTAGGTTAGGTTAGGTTAGGTTAGGTTAGGTTAGGTTAGGTTAGGTTAGGTTAGGTTAGGTTAGGTTAGGTTAGGTTAGGTTAGGTTAGGTTAGGTTAGGTTAGGTTAGGTTAGGTTAGGTTAGGTTAGGTTAGGTTAGGTTAGGTTAGGTTAGGTTAGGTTAGGTTAGGTTAGGTTAGGTTAGGTTAGGTTAGGTTAGGTTAGGTTAGGTTAGGTTAGGTTAGGTTAGGTTAGGTTAGGTTAGGTTAGGTTAGGTTAGGTTAGGTTAGGTTAGGTTAGGTTAGGTTAGGTTAGGTTAGGTTAGGTTAGGTTAGGTTAGGTTAGGTTAGGTTAGGTTAGGTTAGGTTAGGTTAGGTTAGGTTAGGTTAGGTTAGGTTAGGTTAGGTTAGGTTAGGTTAGGTTAGGTTAGGTTAGGTTAGGTTAGGTTAGGTTAGGTTAGGTTAGGTTAGGTTAGGTTAGGTTAGGTTAGGTTAGGTTAGGTTAGGTTAGGTTAGGTTAGGTTAGGTTAGGTTAGGTTAGGTTAGGTTAGGTTAGGTTAGGTTAGGTTAGGTTAGGTTAGGTTAGGTTAGGTTAGGTTAGGTTAGGTTAGGTTAGGTTAGGTTAGGTTAGGTTAGGTTAGGTTAGGTTAGGTTAGGTTAGGTTAGGTTAGGTTAGGTTAGGTTAGGTTAGGTTAGGTTAGGTTAGGTTAGGTTAGGTTAGGTTAGGTTAGGTTAGGTTAGGTTAGGTTAGGTTAGGTTAGGTTAGGTTAGGTTAGGTTAGGTTAGGTTAGGTTAGGTTAGGTTAGGTTAGGTTAGGTTAGGTTAGGTTAGGTTAGGTTAGGTTAGGTTAGGTTAGGTTAGGTTAGGTTAGGTTAGGTTAGGTTAGGTTAGGTTAGGTTAGGTTAGGTTAGGTTAGGTTAGGTTAGGTTAGGTTAGGTTAGGTTAGGTTAGGTTAGGTTAGGTTAGGTTAGGTTAGGTTAGGTTAGGTTAGGTTAGGTTAGGTTAGGTTAGGTTAGGTTAGGTTAGGTTAGGTTAGGTTAGGTTAGGTTAGGTTAGGTTAGGTTAGGTTAGGTTAGGTTAGGTTAGGTTAGGTTAGGTTAGGTTAGGTTAGGTTAGGTTAGGTTAGGTTAGGTTAGGTTAGGTTAGGTTAGGTTAGGTTAGGTTAGGTTAGGTTAGGTTAGGTTAGGTTAGGTTAGGTTAGGTTAGGTTAGGTTAGGTTAGGTTAGGTTAGGTTAGGTTAGGTTAGGTTAGGTTAGGTTAGGTTAGGTTAGGTTAGGTTAGGTTAGGTTAGGTTAGGTTAGGTTAGGTTAGGTTAGGTTAGGTTAGGTTAGGTTAGGTTAGGTTAGGTTAGGTTAGGTTAGGTTAGGTTAGGTTAGGTTAGGTTAGGTTAGGTTAGGTTAGGTTAGGTTAGGTTAGGTTAGGTTAGGTTAGGTTAGGTTAGGTTAGGTTAGGTTAGGTTAGGTTAGGTTAGGTTAGGTTAGGTTAGGTTAGGTTAGGTTAGGTTAGGTTAGGTTAGGTTAGGTTAGGTTAGGTTAGGTTAGGTTAGGTTAGGTTAGGTTAGGTTAGGTTAGGTTAGGTTAGGTTAGGTTAGGTTAGGTTAGGTTAGGTTAGGTTAGGTTAGGTTAGGTTAGGTTAGGTTAGGTTAGGTTAGGTTAGGTTAGGTTAGGTTAGGTTAGGTTAGGTTAGGTTAGGTTAGGTTAGGTTAGGTTAGGTTAGGTTAGGTTAGGTTAGGTTAGGTTAGGTTAGGTTAGGTTAGGTTAGGTTAGGTTAGGTTAGGTTAGGTTAGGTTAGGTTAGGTTAGGTTAGGTTAGGTTAGGTTAGGTTAGGTTAGGTTAGGTTAGGTTAGGTTAGGTTAGGTTAGGTTAGGTTAGGTTAGGTTAGGTTAGGTTAGGTTAGGTTAGGTTAGGTTAGGTTAGGTTAGGTTAGGTTAGGTTAGGTTAGGTTAGGTTAGGTTAGGTTAGGTTAGGTTAGGTTAGGTTAGGTTAGGTTAGGTTAGGTTAGGTTAGGTTAGGTTAGGTTAGGTTAGGTTAGGTTAGGTTAGGTTAGGTTAGGTTAGGTTAGGTTAGGTTAGGTTAGGTTAGGTTAGGTTAGGTTAGGTTAGGTTAGGTTAGGTTAGGTTAGGTTAGGTTAGGTTAGGTTAGGTTAGGTTAGGTTAGGTTAGGTTAGGTTAGGTTAGGTTAGGTTAGGTTAGGTTAGGTTAGGTTAGGTTAGGTTAGGTTAGGTTAGGTTAGGTTAGGTTAGGTTAGGTTAGGTTAGGTTAGGTTAGGTTAGGTTAGGTTAGGTTAGGTTAGGTTAGGTTAGGTTAGGTTAGGTTAGGTTAGGTTAGGTTAGGTTAGGTTAGGTTAGGTTAGGTTAGGTTAGGTTAGGTTAGGTTAGGTTAGGTTAGGTTAGGTTCGGTTAGGTTAGGTTAGGTTAGGTTAGGTTAGGTTAGGTTAGGTTAGGTTAGGTTAGGTTAGGTTAGGTTAGGTTAGGTTAGGTTAGGTTAGGTTAGGTTAGGTTAGGTTAGGTTAGGTTAGGTTAGGTTAGGTTAGGTTAGGTTAGGTTAGGTTAGGTTAGGTTAGGTTAGGTTAGGTTAGGTTAGGTTAGGTTAGGTTAGGTTAGGTTAGGTTAGGTTAGGTTAGGTTAGGTTAGGTTAGGTTAGGTTAGGTTAGGTTAGGTTAGGTTAGGTTAGGTTAGGTTAGGTTAGGTTAGGTTAGGTTAGGTTAGGTTAGGTTAGGTTAGGTTAGGTTAGGTTAGGTTAGGTTAGGTTAGGTTAGGTTAGGTTAGGTTAGGTTAGGTTAGGTTAGGTTAGGTTAGGTTAGGTTAGGTTAGGTTAGGTTAGGTTAGGTTAGGTTAGGTTAGGTTAGGTTAGGTTAGGTTAGGTTAGGTTAGGTTAGGTTAGGTTAGGTTAGGTTAGGTTAGGTTAGGTTAGGTTAGGTTAGGTTAGGTTAGGTTAGGTTAGGTTAGGTTAGGTTAGGTTAGGTTAGGTTAGGTTAGGTTAGGTTAGGTTAGGTTAGGTTAGGTTAGGTTAGGTTAGGTTAGGTTAGGTTAGGTTAGGTTAGGTTAGGTTAGGTTAGGTTAGGTTAGGTTAGGTTAGGTTAGGTTAGGTTAGGTTAGGTTAGGTTAGGTTAGGTTAGGTTAGGTTAGGTTAGGTTAGGTTAGGTTAGGTTAGGTTAGGTTAGGTTAGGTTAGGTTAGGTTAGGTTAGGTTAGGTTAGGTTAGGTTAGGTTAGGTTAGGTTAGGTTAGGTTAGGTTAGGTTAGGTTAGGTTAGGTTAGGTTAGGTTAGGTTAGGTTAGGTTAGGTTAGGTTAGGTTAGGTTAGGTTAGGTTAGGTTAGGTTAGGTTAGGTTAGGTTAGGTTAGGTTAGGTTAGGTTAGGTTAGGTTAGGTTAGGTTAGGTTAGGTTAGGTTAGGTTAGGTTAGGTTAGGTTAGGTTAGGTTAGGTTAGGTTAGGTTAGGTTAGGTTAGGTTAGGTTAGGTTAGGTTAGGTTAGGTTAGGTTAGGTTAGGTTAGGTTAGGTTAGGTTAGGTTAGGTTAGGTTAGGTTAGGTTAGGTTAGGTTAGGTTAGGTTAGGTTAGGTTAGGTTAGGTTAGGTTAGGTTAGGTTAGGTTAGGTTAGGTTAGGTTAGGTTAGGTTAGGTTAGGTTAGGTTAGGTTAGGTTAGGTTAGGTTAGGTTAGGTTAGGTTAGGTTAGGTTAGGTTAGGTTAGGTTAGGTTAGGTTAGGTTAGGTTAGGTTAGGTTAGGTTAGGTTAGGTTAGGTTAGGTTAGGTTAGGTTAGGTTAGGTTAGGTTAGGTTAGGTTAGGTTAGGTTAGGTTAGGTTAGGTTAGGTTAGGTTAGGTTAGGTTAGGTTAGGTTAGGTTAGGTTAGGTTAGGTTAGGTTAGGTTAGGTTAGGTTAGGTTAGGTTAGGTTAGGTTAGGTTAGGTTAGGTTAGGTTAGGTTAGGTTAGGTTAGGTTAGGTTAGGTTAGGTTAGGTTAGGTTAGGTTAGGTTAGGTTAGGTTAGGTTAGGTTAGGTTAGGTTAGGTTAGGTTAGGTTAGGTTAGGTTAGGTTAGGTTAGGTTAGGTTAGGTTAGGTTAGGTTAGGTTAGGTTAGGTTAGGTTAGGTTAGGTTAGGTTAGGTTAGGTTAGGTTAGGTTAGGTTAGGTTAGGTTAGGTTAGGTTAGGTTAGGTTAGGTTAGGTTAGGTTAGGTTAGGTTAGGTTAGGTTAGGTTAGGTTAGGTTAGGTTAGGTTAGGTTAGGTTAGGTTAGGTTAGGTTAGGTTAGGTTAGGTTAGGTTAGGTTAGGTTAGGTTAGGTTAGGTTAGGTTAGGTTAGGTTAGGTTAGGTTAGGTTAGGTTAGGTTAGGTTAGGTTAGGTTAGGTTAGGTTAGGTTAGGTTAGGTTAGGTTAGGTTAGGTTAGGTTAGGTTAGGTTAGGTTAGGTTAGGTTAGGTTAGGTTAGGTTAGGTTAGGTTAGGTTAGGTTAGGTTAGGTTAGGTTAGGTTAGGTTAGGTTAGGTTAGGTTAGGTTAGGTTAGGTTAGGTTAGGTTAGGTTAGGTTAGGTTAGGTTAGGTTAGGTTAGGTTAGGTTAGGTTAGGTTAGGTTAGGTTAGGTTAGGTTAGGTTAGGTTAGGTTAGGTTAGGTTAGGTTAGGTTAGGTTAGGTTAGGTTAGGTTAGGTTAGGTTAGGTTAGGTTAGGTTAGGTTAGGTTAGGTTAGGTTAGGTTAGGTTAGGTTAGGTTAGGTTAGGTTAGGTTAGGTTAGGTTAGGTTAGGTTAGGTTAGGTTAGGTTAGGTTAGGTTAGGTTAGGTTAGGTTAGGTTAGGTTAGGTTAGGTTAGGTTAGGTTAGGTTAGGTTAGGTTAGGTTAGGTTAGGTTAGGTTAGGTTAGGTTAGGTTAGGTTAGGTTAGGTTAGGTTAGGTTAGGTTAGGTTAGGTTAGGTTAGGTTAGGTTAGGTTAGGTTAGGTTAGGTTAGGTTAGGTTAGGTTAGGTTAGGTTAGGTTAGGTTAGGTTAGGTTAGGTTAGGTTAGGTTAGGTTAGGTTAGGTTAGGTTAGGTTAGGTTAGGTTAGGTTAGGTTAGGTTAGGTTAGGTTAGGTTAGGTTAGGTTAGGTTAGGTTAGGTTAGGTTAGGTTAGGTTAGGTTAGGTTAGGTTAGGTTAGGTTAGGTTAGGTTAGGTTAGGTTAGGTTAGGTTAGGTTAGGTTAGGTTAGGTTAGGTTAGGTTAGGTTAGGTTAGGTTAGGTTAGGTTAGGTTAGGTTAGGTTAGGTTAGGTTAGGTTAGGTTAGGTTAGGTTAGGTTAGGTTAGGTTAGGTTAGGTTAGGTTAGGTTAGGTTAGGTTAGGTTAGGTTAGGTTAGGTTAGGTTAGGTTAGGTTAGGTTAGGTTAGGTTAGGTTAGGTTAGGTTAGGTTAGGTTAGGTTAGGTTAGGTTAGGTTAGGTTAGGTTAGGTTAGGTTAGGTTAGGTTAGGTTAGGTTAGGTTAGGTTAGGTTAGGTTAGGTTAGGTTAGGTTAGGTTAGGTTAGGTTA